>OX352762.1:100086911-100108170 GCA_947095585.1 Nephrocerus scutellatus | reverse complement strand
GGGATCGAACGGCGAATTGAGAAGTTTTCCGTGACAAGTTCTTACTCTCGAATGTTTGTCAGAATTTCGCGAGAGGTGAGACACTGTGAAAAATACTGGGATTCGAACCACGAACCTCCTGCTCAGAAAGCCATGCTCTTATCCACTGAGCCACGGCGCCCACTTAAAATCAATACTCACATCAAAAAAGGCTTCAGAGAGAAATTATGCGGCTGACAAGTTTTCACAAGCTATATCGCAAAACCAATAAAAGAAGCGAGTAGCTAAGCTCCTCCGAACACCTAGTAGTGTTACAAAAACCAAAACTTGTCAAAAATAAATCATCGCACTATCAGTATTATCAGCAATTGCGATAAAAAGGACGATTGTACAAGGCCATCGTTAAGGATATACCAATATCGTAAATTTCGAAATAAGCAAAAGAAAAGATAAAAGCGTCCACTTCTATGCCCATTTGTTGTAGTACATCAGCATATATCATATATTTAATGTCAGAAAGTCAATCTAGCGGCAGATTTATATCTACTCAGTGCAAATGCACGCACATTCACACTCCTACTTTCTGTTTAAATAAATAGTGATAACAAAAAAATCACGAATACTATATTTATCTTAATGTGCACTATTACCTGAAATGGCGTTCGTTTAGCAATGCTAATAGCGAAAAAAAAAATAAAAAACTGAACCCAAAATGAAATTCCGTTCCACTTCGTGATAGCGGACGGGTATGTAGAGGGTCCATTATAACAAGCTGGCGCTTACTGAATTATCATTACAACCACATGCCATGCCATCCTATGTCGTATGATAGTGAAGGACGACCGCAGGGCACACTATGTGCCATTGGTATGGAGTGTCATGTGACCGAGTGGTGCTCTGTACTTTGACTATAATATATGTACAATTGAAACCGCAAGGGACGCAATAAGTGCGATAAATCGCTTACCATTTTTATTTTACTAATTGATACGACAAACGCATCGATTATTCTGATGTTTTGTAAAAGATTAAATGTTATGTATGGTTGATCGGGCATTTTACCTGTGCATACAATATTTACGAGTATTATGTCAATAGTAGTGCGGAGGGATGCCAATAAGGACAAGTGTTACCTGTAAGAGTTATCAATTCAGTAAATTAAAAGTGACCAGACATGTCTGCTTATTTGCACTTTGTTGGTATCTATCATGTAACTCTGGTGTGTAACTAAATTATAAGACTTGGAAGAATAATCGAATGATATTATAACTATACTACTGCTACTGCCTTCTATATAAAGACTACTCTCTAAGCACTACTTTGAGCAAGCTGCGTCATTTAGTGTTTCTTTGACAGCCATTGAAAACAGACAACCTCGTGAGTTTTAACGAAAATGGAAAAAAGTGAATTTCGTGTGCTGGGGTGGAATCGGCTAAAACGATAGTTGACTGTCACTGTTTTGGTTTTCAATTTTGATTATCAACTTTTCTTTGTTCTGCGTAAAGAGATCGCTAAAAATTTTATCAAAAGTTGGCATAGAACTGACTGCATTCTTTTAATAACTGCAGCGCTTATTTCAGCTACAGTACTCAGCAACAGATTCGCTAGCTGTTTACTACATGCCAAAGCCCGTCGCGGTGCTGATATCTTTACTGATCACAATCTTCTGGTTGGCATCAGACTGCGGCCAGCTGCAATTCAACAACAACATAGATCTCAGCAAACTTAAAAATTTCGCCAAGCTGAATGAATTTAACCGCAACTTGAGTCAAACATCGTCGCTGAGCATTTAAACGTAGGTTCATGGCATACCATCGAATCTGCAATTAAAAGTGTCGCAGAAGTTGCATTAGGCAACATCACTGAAAGCCATGCATAAGAGATGATACGTCGAATCAAATCGAAGAGCGACGCAATCTTAAAATCCGGCTTACAAATGATCGCTCATCGGTGCTAAAAGAACAACTGAAGAGGGAATATAACCGCGCCGAGGCACGGGTAAAAATAATGGCACACGCGTCTAACGAGAGGGCATAACTGAAACAAACGCCTAATTTGAGAGCCTTGAAAAAGCCTATTATTTGGAAGGAATAGAAAAATTATAAAAAAGGCTGGACTAAATGTACCGAGCTCAAAGGAGACTATGTTGAGAATGTTTTTTTTTCCGAAAAAAAAATCTTTTATTCAAAAAGGCACTGTCTTATCTAACTACCCTCGTTATTTAGGGCTAAAGGGATGTAAAAATTTTATGTTATATTTCTGTCAGTAAACTATAAGCCACTGCAATTTCAAAAATATTTGTGATGGAATATCAGACCAAAATTGATATTGTAATGAAACCTTTCATTAAAAATAAGACTAACTGACAATAAGGCTATCTAACATTGTATTCGGTCATCATTCATAGAGTGGGACGAAGCAGGCTGGCTTTCCCAGCTTTCGCCATTAAGCATGCTCTTAAATTATTTAGCGATCCTCTCTTCGAGAGTAAACGGTAAGCCCAAGCGTTGCATCCACAGAACGAGCTGGGTCCTCAACCACAGTTGTCCTCAGACCGGTCAACCTTACGGTCAAACCTGGTCTGTGGGCACGGACAACTCCCGCTGTACCAACGCGACCTTGCTGAGGTCTGACATCAAGGGACTTAGTTCAGAGTTAATGCCTTTTTGCGAAGACAAAACCGTCACTGACAAATCATCGTCCGGATCCTCAAACCGCATCATTTGTCACTTGGATACCAACTCTAATATCTAGAACGCCTGCGATAGAAACTATTCCAGGCCCTTCCCTCTATCCCTTTGTGTACGAAATGAGCTGCTAAATACGAAAAGTCGCCCAAAATGTTATTCTAAGTACCAGTAGCCCACTTCTGGTCGCAAAGTACGAAGACATACCCATAAATAGCATACTCTAAGTACCCGCTGCCCTTGTTAATGTCCCGTGTTCAAGCCCTGCACCATTCTAGATAAGATTTTATGATGTAGATGGACCCCACGGTCATGGTATTTGGTCACAGACGTATGTGAAAAGAAGTATGTTTTTTTAACAAATTTACCACAAAATAGTGTACAAATAACCTTACCCTAGGATTCGGTATTCTCCTTCTAGCATTTCTATTAATCAACACCTTTCAATATTTTCAATAATATTACTTTTTAGAGAAAAGAACAATCCTACTGGTTATTTAAAGAATAACTTTTTATTCAAAAGACTATCTCGGCTTGCAGTCCAATTCATTAATTTCTGTGCAAAGCTAAAAAGTTATCATTATCATTGCCATGTGTTGCTTGCTTAGTTTTTAGTATTTCCGAACGTTGTTCAAGTGTAAATTGATTAATTTCAAATCGCGCTTTCATGATATTAGATATCTTTTGTTGGTTTGATTGAGTTAGTGTTATTAATGT
This sequence comes from Nephrocerus scutellatus, assembly GCA_947095585.1. Classification (NCBI taxonomy): domain Eukaryota; kingdom Metazoa; phylum Arthropoda; class Insecta; order Diptera; family Pipunculidae; genus Nephrocerus; species Nephrocerus scutellatus. Next base: position 100,104,787 of record OX352762.1, on the reverse strand, counting down.
CAAAATAACACGTAATTCAAGAAGAAAACAACAAATGGCACACCCATTATTGGGAACAATAAAAAATCTGTACGCAAAGAAAATTTCTAGAAAGGAGACTATGTTGAGAATGTTTTTTTTTCCGAAAAAAAAATCTTTTATTCAAAAAGGCACTGTCTTATCTAACTACCCTCGTTATTTAGGGCTAAAGGGATGTAAAAATTTTATGTTATATTTCTGTCAGTAAACTATAAGCCACTGCAATTTCAAAAATATTTGTGATGGAATATCAGACCAAAATTGATATTGTAATGAAACCTTTCATTAAAAATAAGACTAACTGACAATAAGGCTATCTAACATTGTATTCGGTCATCATTCATAGAGTGGGACGAAGCAGGCTGGCTTTCCCAGCTTTCGCCATTAAGCATGCTCTTAAATTATTTAGCGATCCTCTCTTCGAGAGTAAACGGTAAGCCCAAGCGTTGCATCCACAGAACGAGCTGGGTCCTCAACCACAGTTGTCCTCAGACCGGTCAACCTTACGGTCAAACCTGGTCTGTGGGCACGGACAACTCCCGCTGTACCAACGCGACCTTGCTGAGGTCTGACATCAAGGGACTTAGTTCAGAGTTAATGCCTTTTTGCGAAGACAAAACCGTCACTGACAAATCATCGTCCGGATCCTCAAACCGCATCATTTGTCACTTGGATACCAACTCTAATATCTAGAACGCCTGCGATAGAAACTATTCCAGGCCCTTCCCTCTATCCCTTTGTGTACGAAATGAGCTGCTAAATACGAAAAGTCGCCCAAAATGTTATTCTAAGTACCAGTAGCCCACTTCTGGTCGCAAAGTACGAAGACATACCCATAAATAGCATACTCTAAGTACCCGCTGCCCTTGTTAATGTCCCGTGTTCAAGCCCTGCACCATTCTAGATAAGATTTTATGATGTAGATGGACCCCACGGTCATGGTATTTGGTCACAGACGTATGTGAAAAGAAGTATGTTTTTTTAACAAATTTACCACAAAATAGTGTACAAATAACCTTACCCTAGGATTCGGTATTCTCCTTCTAGAATTTCTATTAATCAACACCTTTCAATATTTTCAATAATATTACTTTTTAGAGAAAAGAACAATCCTACTGGTTATTTAAAGAATAACTTTTTATTCAAAAGACTATCTCGGCTTGCAGTCCAATTCATTAATTTCTGTGCAAAGCTAAAAAGTTATCATAATCATTGCCATGTGTTGCTTGCTTAGTTTTTAGTATTTCCGAACGTTGTTCAAGTGTAAATTGATTAATTTCAAATCGCGCTTTCATGATACTAGATATCTTTTGTTGGTTTGATTGAGTTAGTGTTATTAATGTCAAAATAACACGTAATTCAAGAAGAAAACAACAAATGGCACACCCATTATTGGGAACAATAAAAAATCTGTACGCAAAGAAAATTTCTAAACTAAATTTTGCAGGTTTTTTATTTTATTTAGAGAAAAAAAGTTAATTTTTGGGGTCAGTTTTTATTGAAGGTTTCTCAACTCATTGACTTACAAGCCACATAATCTTATAATTTCTTTGCCTGATCCTAAAAATCATTTTATCGAAAGAATCTCATCACTTTTTTTACTTTTTTAGAGTCCATTATGCCTGAATCATCTCTTTGCTAATTTTTGGGTACCTCAATTTTTGTGCTTTTCTGAGTTATTTTAAAACTACTTTTTTTTAACAGAAGCAAAATTTGAGTGTCTGCCCACCATATTATTATATCGGCCAATAAACCAAAAATTACCAACTAATTTGGCATTTGGAACATTTTAAGTTTAAATGGGCAAGTTGGAACACTGCAGAATTGAGTATCATCAACTTCTTATTTGCCATAATGCTAATAAAACTTATCACCTTTATTGTAATGGCATTTTATCAAGGGATGAAGAACAACAACGACATCTGAACAAAGTTTTGAACGAGTGCCAGAAATGTTTGCCAGATTCAAAAGTGTCCTTTCGAAATGCAAAAACCACTCACAAAAAGGTGAAGCAAGCCGATGATGCAAGCAAAACATCAGTTGCCACGGACACGGCTGAATAAAAAATTAAACCAGCTCGATGATTTGATCTGTGGCTAGAAACACATAAATATTCACATATATAATGGTATAAGTGAGCAACCACTACAAGAACTTATAACTTAAAACCGTTGCTACAAGTTGAACTTAATCGATCCACCTTTCATTTCAAACCATGCTATGCCATCTATCTAGTGCCAGGCAGTGAGCATCTCATCGATATCCACCTCTTCGCCTCAGGCAAATTGATTCACCACTTTTAACCAATATTTATGTACTATAAACGAGTGTGTGTTATTTTTTAACTTAAAATATTCTTTTTTTTACGAAAATACAGAACTGCTTTCGTTATGAACCATTCTCGTTGCTGTCTTTTTCGCTTGTCGATATTTTTTGTATGAAAATGATGTAATCACATTGCACTGGTTACGAATAATTGATTTTATAGAATCCTTGACATAAATGCTCGTATGCCGAGTCCAGGGGTTCAGCATCGTTATGTGGGTCGCTCGCTAAGTTGGCGATTGCTGTGCTAGTACTCGTCTACGACGGCCGACGACTCATGTCATCCGGAGGATTGTCTCATTTTGTCTTTCGTACGCGGGAGTGCATATTAACACAGGGCAACGTGCGAGGAGCGAAATTGCGTTTTTTCGTAAAATTATGGAAATTATCGTATTTCAATGGTTGTTTAGGAAAGAAAACCGCTATTCCTATACGTAATTAATTATTTTTCAATGCTTTACAGTTTGATTGTTATTACCAGGAACTATCTTTTCTCTAAGAAAGGGTTGCAAACAATGCAAAAATGGTATATGTAGCTCCAGCCAATGTACATTTTAAAGGAGCACAAAGATTTATTAAAATTAAATAACGTTACTCACCCTACACTACACTACTACACTAAACTAGAATAGACGTAGAGGAACAATAATGTTTTTGTTACGTAAAGAGGACGTATTATGGGTTCTCCAGGGTGGATGTTATCTTACTCTTCGCAATTAAACAATTTTTTTCCAAAAATAAAATTTAGAAGCATAGAGTAATGGCAAGAATGGCAATTTATCTCATTATTTCTTGTGAAAGTTGTTGTTGATTTTTTTAATAATAATATGCGATGCGATCCAAGGCATAGCTTCTCTTGACCATTCGTGTTGAGCGTGTTATATTTTTCACACAAATGGAAGGGACCTACCATTTAATGCCGCATGTGAAATGCAAATTGAGAAACTTTTCGTCAGACATTCGAGAGAGGTTGGACCGTAAAAAAGATTTTTGGTATTACTGGGATTTGAACCTCGAAGTCCAACGCACTAACCACAAGAGTTACGGTGCCTACTGTGGATTTTTACAAAAGTCGAATCGTAGAGGATCTATTCTTTATCATCTTATATGCTCTACACTCTACAAGAAGTAATCCTAGTATTGTGATGACGAAGGTCCTTTTATTAAGTGCATGAATCGTTGACGCAGGCAATAAAACATATGGCGATGCATCGCTGAACTGTATTTATTTTGAGTTAAACTTATTAAGACAATTGATTTAATAGCTCTTAACTCCTACTAGTTAATGGTAAGCTAGGTATCACAACGGACCTTCTTGGTCTATGTGCGTCGGTTTTGACTGACGGCCACTTCAACCTAACCTAACCTAGTTAATGGTAACCATATCAAAATGTTAACCATGGAGTAACGGTGCCTACTGTGGATTTTTACACCAATAAAAAAAGTCGAATCGTAGAGGATCTATTCTTCATCACCTTATATGCTCTACACTCTACAAGAAGTAATCCTAGTATTGTGATGACGAAGGTCCTTTTATTAAGAACAAGTGCATGAATCGTTGATGCAGGCAATAAAACTTATGGCGATGCATCGCTGAACTGTATTTATTTTGAGTTAAACTTATTAAGCCAATTGATTTAATAGCTCCTATCTCCTACTAGTTAATGGTAAGCTAGGTATCACAACGGACCTTCTTGGTCTATGTGCGTCGGTTTTGACTGACGGCCACTTCAACCTAACCTAACCTAGTTAATGGTAACCATGGGGATCTGCATTGCGATTGATCGGGAAATTAGTGACTGCTCGAAACTTGGTTTAAGCCAGTAGGGCAACAATCAAGTTCGTGATCTAGTGCTTGCTCTACCTCCTAGTGGGGGTCCCCGTGCAACTATGTGTATAAAACCTTATATATGTAGGCTAAAATTGCAAATGCGAACGGTCTATCGTTTCTCGTCTAGGTAACGTGGGTTGGCACCCTTGCGGTACTGAAAAATGCCACCTACTGATACCGACGCAATGCCTCGGATAAGTAATGATCGAATAATGACGACTTTTGGCTATTGTACACGGACTAAGATTGGTTTCTTAAATATGAGGACGCTGTTTGACTCAGGGAGTGAAGGACCTCAAAATGCCAGAATGTTACGCCCCAACGAATCCTTCGAATGTGGATGAAAAAGACAAGTTCTACAATCAGCTAAGCGCTGTATATAACGCAACGCCGAATGGAGATATCGTCATCGTAATGGGTGACTTGAATGCCAAGTTAGGTAACGACATTGAAGGACTCCAACATGTGATTGGGAAGCACGGCCTCGGTGAACGAATTGACAATGGCGAAATATTTGTTGATTTCTGCAGCACCAACCACCTTATCATAGGAGGCACCCTGTTTGAGCATAAGACCTGCCAAAAGGTCAGCTGGGTGTCAACTGACAGGCAATCATCATCCAACCAAATCTGTCTTTTAGACGTCCGAAACATACGAGGAGCTGACATGATCTTCACATTATGGTAGCTAGTTACGTAATGCATCAGTTCAAAGAATCCACAATATCATCCGAATGCCTAGGTATAACATCGACCGGCTAAAGATCCTCTCAGTACGCCAACAATTAAGGGATCATTTATCGCAAGGAGTGGAAGTAATCAGCAGCTCACTGCCGACAACCATCCAAGAAAAAAATTTTTCACATCTGGAGCGGAAAATATTGTTGGTAGAAGTCAGGCAAGGCACAGCACATGGCCTACCGAAAATACCTGGAGGCGGATTGAAGAACGTAAGCTACTTAAAGCTCGAATTGTAGATATCCCATCAGCAGCGAGGATCGAGCTAGAGTCCCTATTGGATTGGTCATACACTCCGAAAAGGCGGCAGTTTCATAGCAAACTACGCAATGCAATGGAATCCGTTATCTTAGGATGATAGTCGAACGGGTCGTCCGAGAAATACATGGCGCAGAACAGTTGAGGAGGTATCACGGCAATTGGGGAAGAGTTAGAGAGAGAGCTGAAGCTCATTGCCAGGAACCGCACGCGATGTCAAACATAATGACAAAAAAAAATAAATGCAACGATCTGACATCAAATTTTACATCTATAGTTACTATGAGTTATAGATGTACTTTTATAGTTTTTTTTTCAAAGACATTTCACTGAACCACCCTGTAGGGTTTTCACATAAATCATTGATATAGAAAATCCTAGTCTAGTACATTTTGCACACAAGAAGCTGCGAATACGAGTGCGCTGTCTTTGTTTGTGTGTGTTTGTGTGAGGTGCGCTCAGTTCCCAGTTCCAGGATACAAGTAATCTACGGCAGAAGTGCTGACTAACGGGTGAATTTTTTTTAGCCTGTACTAACCTGCACCTGGGACACACGCGGTGCCAAAAACCACAGAAAGTTTATGTCTCGCATGGCTAACAGCTGATGTGACTTCTGCTACGAAAGTAATAAAATTAACTAAAACTGCAAAAGCAAACAGCTGCTGCTTTAGTATATTTGTAAACGTCTCCGCAAATGGGAGACACCCCATCACTACGGTAACTCAACACAACCCTCCCAACGTCCAAGTAATTGTCTCTTTACATTACCAACACAACAACAGAGCGAAATTAAATATTTTTTAAAACATTTTACCCTGAGACAGAAGTGCGTTGTCACTTTAAAGCCGTCTTCAGTATATAGCAGCATAGTATACTGGTATGGTATAGTATCAGTCCGGCAGAAGGCAGAAGGATACACGATTGTACTTATACGGGCTAAGTAAGATTGTGAATACACATTGCATTACATCGGAGACACTCTTTGGCATCCGCCGTAGTCAACATGGTGTAGCTGCCATCGGCGACAAAGCAATGAATGCCTTTACGGTACGTATACAATTTAATTATTCTCTGAGAACATCAGGGTAGATTTTTTAAAAGCATGAAGTTCGTCCTTTAGTCTCATTATTGTGTCAAGTAGTTTGCACGAATATTCTAGTTGCACTTGTGTGCAGTACCGTCATTATAGATGATATCTGGACGAAAGCATCACAATATAGTGTTAGTTAGATTAATCGGGGTTGTATTTAATAAGTAGTAATTATAATACTAATAATAATTAACTGGAAAATTAAAAATCACTGCAAATGAAAATAAGGAAAAAGCTTTAAAGTTTATTTGGCAATTAAGACCAACTAAACGTCCTCGCCGATTTACGTCATTTATTCCAAATATATATGTTTTAAAGTAGTTGACAAAAGTTTTATGAAACAAGATCTGAATGAGGTATGAAGCTATCGCTGTCTTATTTTATTGATGATATGATTAAAAAAAGGGGGGACCCATGTGGATCTATTGCGCCTCCCCCTGACTAGTGCTTTAAGGACAGTTCATGCCCTTCCCTACCTAATGATAATGATATGTAGTGGGTTCAGTGAATGTCGCGCAGCTCCGAGTTTTCGTGGGTTCCCATATGGTCTCTTCTCTCTCTGATCGTTGCTCCGTCTTATGTTACCAGGTTGTGACATATTGCATCAAGATCGCCATGTTACGTTTATATTTCAAATTTGAGGACTTCAATGTATTCTTTTCTTATGCCCTTACGTTTCCAATTTAATGCGTTGCACGCAGCAAGATAAAGCTAAGAAGCCGCTCTTAATGTAAACTAATTGTTACTTTATTTAATCGGCATCAGTATTTATACCCGATCCGATATTCAAAAAAAGAAAAAAAAAGAAAAAAAAAAACACTAATACATATAGTTCCATGAAAATATGCTTATACTATGCATATACATGTGAGAATATATGTATACAAATTCTTAATACTTAACTAAAGTAGGTTAACTACTGTTAATTATGGAACACTGTTGTGACATACTTCAAAATGCGCAAACCTTGGTAAGGAATTTAAAATCGATCTCACAACAGTTCTTATCCACTCACAAAGAGGTTTTGTGGCAATAGAACTTACGCTATTTCAATTGTTCTGTCAAAATTTGATAAGTTGAAAGCATACAATAAAAAACAGCCCATAAAAATAAAAACTTTTCATGTAAATTCTCTAATAGGAGTTACATATGTGTGCATAGTTTAAACCGGGTTAATTTGGAAAAAATAATATGAGAGCCACTCAACTTAAAATTTGTACAAAAACTGTTTTCACTGGAGACACACATGTGTAAAAAATTTGTATAGGAGTCCCCGACCTTAGGGCCCGATCACTTCCAAATTTCAATAGTGTCATCAGAAATACACTAAATTTGAAGAAAATCGGGTTAATTTTTAAAAAATTTATATGGGCACATCTCGGGGCTCAAGAAAGAGGGCTTTAAGAAAATTATGGTAAATTTAAAAAAAAAACTAATATGGGCTAAGGCCCGAGGTGTGCCCGTTCACTCCAAAACGTGTATAAAAATGTTTGTCAATAGGAGACGCACATAAGATGTGACATAAGATTTGTCGTAGGCCTGCTGTTGTTTGTATTTTTTAGTATGAACTTAATTTAGGTATTATTGAATTATATACAAAAAAAATAGTTAACCTTCACATTTTCGAAGGTAAAAATCCTTTATCTTTACAGCAAATATTTAGGTATAGAAATTATCTCTCACATATAATTATTTTGTATGGAATTTATATTTTTATTAAGGTTTTACATTTCAAATTGTATTGCTAATATGCTAGCTTTACACTTACTTCACACCCTCCACACACTCTTGAAAGCTTCTAAGTACAAGGTCACTGTTGGTATCTTTTGATAGAAAATGAAATTTTTAAAGTAAAACAATGTAAATTTTTTAAATTCCTTAAACCATAATCGAACGTCGTCAAATTAAAAAAAAATTATTTTTTTTAAATTTAGTTTCAAACGCGATTGTTTCGATAATTTCGGATGAATTTTTTTGCAAATGCAGTATTAAAGTCTATTCAATTTTCTACACATCAATCTCACAATACTTATGCATTCGGTCAACAGGAGCAGTGTGAAAATTGAAAGATTGCAGAATGAACGAAAACGTACTTTTGACCTTACTGACTTCACACCCCATAGCTCTTAAACGCCTCTAGCTATGGGGTTACTATTGGTCTTTTTTGAAAGAAAATTTAATTTTTAAGATCAAATAATGTACATTTTTTGGAGAAATCCCTTCGGATGCATTTTTTTTTGACAAATACAGTATTAAAGCCAATTCAATTTCCTACAAATCCGTGGCACATATCACTGTTGTTGACCAAATGCATCAATATTGTGCCATGGATTTGTAGGAATTTAAACTAACTATTTGTAACTCTATAAATAAATAAGAATTTAACATTTACCCATCTGATATGATCCATTATTGAATTATTATGAATCGCATCACATTAAAGTAATAAGGTTCGGGTGTGGTGTGGAAAGCTTTGAAGAATCGATAACTTTGCTCCTGGTTGCATTGAGTCTTCGATGTAATTGCACTATGCTGTTATTACAGCCCATAGTTAAGAAAAATATCATTGATAACAAGCACTCGTATCATTAACAGTTATTAACCGGATATTCTTCCCCATTTTTGTTTGTAATGATGCTAACTTTATACACCCCCTAGGAATAGGAAGGGTGAATATGGTTAACAACAGTCTATACCTTATAACCTAACTTCACCTGCTATTAATATACATTGAAAATTTCATAAAACTCGGTTGGGAAATAAGAGTTCCTTTAAATAAAAAAATCAGATTCATTTTATCGGATTACCAATCGAACATATGGTGTAAATATGGCTTCGATACGTCTAGTGGTTAGGTGTTGGGAGATTATTTCTATTTTTCTTGTGCGCCACCTATTGGATCGTATTATTACTATGTGGCATACCGAAATTTCATTAAGACGCACACTCTGTGAAAGTTTCAGCTCAATCGGCATTCTAGTTTTTGAAATTTAGTGTCGTATTACAAACCAACAGACATTCATTTTTAAATTCTCTATATTAACTTCGCGTGCCCGTGGCTGGCTGGTGGGCAAAATTTTGTGATCAATTTTTAACACTATTCCTAAAGTCCGATTTTATTCAAACTTTGCACACATTTGCATTTCCCATGACAATACTTTCTGTTAAAATTTGGGCACCTCGGTCGGGTGGCTCCCATACAAATTTTTAAAAAAAATACCCAATTTTCTTCAAATTTTATACGCATGTGTATCTGCGATCGACAACACTTTTTGTAAAGATTTGGAAGTAATCGGGTTCAGGGGTCGGGGGGGCACCCATACAAAGTTTATAAAAAAGTACCCGTTTTTCTTCAAATTTTATGCGCATGTGTATCTCCGATGGACAACACTTTTTGTAAAAATTTGGAAGTGAAATGTCCCCGGTGTCGGGGGCTTCTCTAACAAAAATTAACAAAAAAATTTACCCGATTTTATTCAAACTACACATTGTGTATTCCCGATTAGAGAATTTACACGAAAAATTTTAATTTTTATGGGTTGTTTTATTGTATATCCATACTATCCATTCCATACGACTCGTAATATTATAAATTTGAAAGTAACTCTGTCTGTCAGTCTGTACGGTACTTTTTCACGGCTAAACGGCTTGACCGATTTGGCTCATTTTTTCTTTAAAATGTACGTAATAGTCCTGGGGTGATTATACCTAGGAACCTCGAAAATTGCTAAATTCAGGAAAAACTGAAAAAATGCCGGTTTCCATGTGATTTATATATGAGCTCGTGACCATAACTCAGGATCGAACACTTTATAGGCTACAATTTCGGGTCAATCTCGGGTAAGTGGGGGTGGTTCTAATGGCGTGCGGTGGTTTCATTGGCGGAGCGGTAAGTTTGGTTGGGTCAGTAGGGTGTGAGCGGCAGCTAGACAACACCTGTTCTTTTAGCTTTTGGTTGGTCTAAACGGTGTCTTGGGGGTGGTGGTCGGCGGGTCTCGGGTAACGCCGGGGTTAACAACTAGTATAGATATAAATTAGAAAGTATATTCGATTTTTTTTGCTGATATTAATGTCGATTCTATAGTTTTCTGGGTGGCTGAGTCGGGCGAATAGTGGAGGAGTTGGATAGCCGGGAAACGTCGGTTATTTCCGCTTGTAAAAATATAAAGCCAAATAGAGATAAATATTTCCACAAAAAAATTTAGTCAACTTTTACAGTGAAGAATTGAAATTCTAAAAGCTTACAAGATATCAGCCGACATGATTGAACATCGTAGCATTCAAAGGAAAAATTCAGGTGCATAGTGCATTCCGACCACCCTTCAACTCAGTGTTCAGTGTTCAGTGTTTTAGAATCATTAGAGAGGAAAGTCTAACGGTGTATTTATTTATTAATTTATTAATTAACTCTTGTAAGTAAATTCAAAAAAGAAAATATCTATCTAATATCTTTTTAATTTTATTAATTTTATCAGAATGTCCAATGTTATAAAATGATAGCAATTAGTTAACGGTTTTCAATAAAAAAAAAACTTGACATTGACTTTAATTGGAATGGGACCAAGGGCAAATAATTTAAAATGGCAGCAAATATTCACTGAAAGTACTTCACGCATTCCACATCGTTCGCGATACGGAGACAAACATAAACAATTCCATCTAAATACAGTCAGTTAATAAGAGGAAACATTTCGATTCAACTAAAATATTTCTGATTACTGGTTTAGAAGTTGGATAGGAGCATTTCTTTGTCCCGTTTTCACTTTGTTAGTCGTTGAATTTGTCATTCATCTGTCACTCAGAATTTTATACAAAAGAACAAAAGGAGAATTATTTTACTTTCAGCTGCTTTAATTTATTATACAATTTTTTTGTCAGCATTCGTTACCATCTAGTCGTAAATCAGTCACTCACTACCTTCCGGGCAGGCTTTATCAACGAGATTGTTGAATAAAGAACTCTCTAAATGCAGTGTTTTCATACTACTCGATGCAATCTACAATCTACTCGATCCGTTATATATCGAGTGGACTTTGAAAAAGTAGAAAAAATTTATATTAAAAATTTAGAACAGATTTTAGAAGTGTAGGGAGGCCCCTTCGATTGGGTTTTGGGAAAGGTTAAAATGTTAAGATTTTTTAAAGTTACCCATTTGAAGATGGTTTGTTTATAAGTATCATTTCAAATTTCCCATTAGAAACTTAAGATGTAACAATTTTTTTATTACAATTCTTAGCCGCAGAAACCCCAAAATTAGCTTAGAATTTGAATAATGATTGAAGCCACACAAAAAAAGATACATTACTTCCACAGCAATTTCTGAAATAAGTTGTAAGATTTTAATAATGGTCTAGTAGAAAGGAAACATGCATAGTCTTTTTACTTTCGTAAGCCTATTGACATCATCTATAAATATTTTATAGAACATATTATAGCCTAGGCAGAGGCTCTTGCCAAGTAAAATTACTAAATCCATTGAGCATATAAAAACTTAGGACGATGAAAAGCTTTTTGCGTTCTACAAACAACATCAAATATTACAGGCAACAGCTTATTGGGTACGATGCTAGACTGCACTAGGCATGCATTGGCCAAGTTCTCACAAAAGAGTTCCTTTTTTTAATGTCTTTTCAATTGGCACATTCCCAGCGAGCAATAGTGTACTGTTTAATGTGTTAAATAAAAAATGGAAAATTGTTGATTACAAGCGAAGCAACCAGATGACAACAGGTTACTTTTTAGCCTTTGTGAAAAGCATGTTTTTTTTTCTTACGCCAATCGAATTATAATGTTTAAGAGCCCATTAGCAGACCATCCTTTCAAGTTAGATTGATATCTTGCAACGTTTTTCTTCTCTTTCTTTGAAACCAAGTACCGTTAACTGCTCTAACATTGATCAAATTTTAGCTTGTAGTTTAAATAGGAGGTCAATGCTTGGGCTTCTAGTTCCTAGCATTGACCACCCAGCGCAAATGGGAATTTAAAACCAGTTTGGAACTAATATTTATAGTTTTTTTTTATTAAACGAAACAAAACAAACATTTTCACGGTTTGTCAGACAATTCATTTAGGTATCAGGTGGTCCTTAACACCAAGGCATTTTTTCATCACATTTATAAAATAAATAGATTAAAGAAAGTTATTTTTGTGGGTTTTTTTCCTAATGTGCTATTTAAGACTGCAGATCTTCTATATAAGAGCAATAATCGGATCCTAGAAAATAAATTTATAGCTCTGCTTTGATGCCACTGATGCTTTGAATTAGCTCGTCAGATTTGTCAGTCGTTTCAGAAAGTAATTCGGTTAATCGAGAATCTGTAGATATATTGTGCTCCTAATAACACGCGTCGGAAACCTCAACGCAGCCCTAGTATCAAGAGTTTTTTTTTTCTTTAAAATGTACACACGCTAAAGGAATTTGCACCCTTATAATCCTTAGCACAGCGTGGGAGTTAGGAAATTAGGGAGAGAAAAAGATGAGATGTCTATGCACGTCTGTCTTAAACGACTGCAGATCATACAAAAGCGGAAACACATAATCAGGCAATTCATTCCACATAAGTATTTTGCGGAATCTCTTAATTGGTTAGTACGTCTGAAGATAGGCTAAATGGTGGACTCGTGGGCTGGAGTTGAGGCACGGGTATTACGGATGGGTTCGAAAATGGGCGGGATGCAGCTGGATATTTCTTTGGAACACCGCTTGTGGAAAAAGCGATAAAGCAGTGACAGGCAGGAAACATTCCTTCGATGTTCAAGCGATTCGATTGTTTTCGCGATATTTACGTCAGCAATAACGCGCGGTACTTAATTCTGCCTAGTAGCTGCAATGTGGTCTTGGAGGCACCTTCCCAGACAATACAGTTGTATTCAAGTTTAGGGCAAATATACGCCTTGTAAATATCAGCCAGATCTGAAGGAGTAAAGTACATCTTGCACCGTTTTAGGAAACCTAAACATCTCGCAGAAGTCTTGGCGATGGCAAATATGTGGTCGGTCCAACGAAGCTAGAGGGGCGTGCAGAAATCATATGAAAAGCTACGACTGCTGTCGTCAGCAAAAGAATGGATTTGATTAGAAATGGCGGATAGGAGATCATTATTGAAAATCAGAAAGAGTGTCGGACACAAAACAGAGCCTTGGGGAACACCGGCGTTTATGCGGTAAACATTGGATTTGAAACCGTCCAATACGACCTGGAGAAGGTAGTTACTAGTTCAATCGAGCAGGGTCTTATGAATTCCATAGGCATTCACTTTCGACAAAAGAGATTGATGCCAGTATCCGTCAAATTCGTTAGAAATAGTGAGTGCAACAACTTTGCTTTCACCAAATTTGTGAATAGACTGGTTCCACTTTTCAGTTAGATAAGCCATCAGGTCACCAATAGAACGTTGCCTACGAAAACGGTACTGCTGGTCGCTAAGAATTTCACGTGATTCAAGGTACTGCATAAGCTAACGATTGATCAGCGTCTCAATGACCTTAGAAAGTACGGATGTTAGCGCAATTGGTCGGTACGAGTAAAGAGATGACGGTTCGCCTTTTTTAGGAAAAGGCTAGATAAAGGCTGTTTTCAAATTCCTTGGGACGATTCCAGAAGAATAAGAGAAATGGAGAAGCCTGCGCAGTGGCAATGCCAACATTGAAGAACACCTCTTCAAAACTATAGCGGGAATACCATCAGGCACAGCCGATTTATGAATGTTGAGATCATTTAATACTCTTTACGAGTACGAAAGTAAATCTGTCCCATAGAGGATTCGACTCTTGCAAGTATAGGCGGCGACAACGTTCTATCTGGTAGCGTGGAGCTAGTGCAAAATGTTAAGCAAGCAGATTGGCCTTGTCTATAGATTTGACAGTTGGAATTTCATTGTGAATGAGCGTTGGAATTGAAGACGATGCAGTAATTTTAATTCTTTTCACAAATGACCAAAAATGTTTATTTCCTTTGGGACATTGAAGTATTTTTTTCTCAGTTTCTGGTCAAAGTCATATTTGACACGTCTAAGGTTGGCATTGCAATCATTTCTGTCTCGTGTCTGAATTATGTTTGTGATCGTATTAGTAATGGCGTCCACATTTGGCATTAAGTGGCCAGGTCTTTTCTTTAAATACCAAGACCTGGTCGGGTTTTAACTTAAGAGCACCGTTTACGTAGATTCTTTTCCACACCTTAACTCTTTTATAACCCAAATTACTGATAAAGGCATGTCTGTTAAAAAGTTTTCGTCCTTTATTGAAGTTTGGGTTTAAGAAAGCGGGCGATTAAAACTACATCCAGTGTCTGGGAAATATGAGTCGAATTTGACAAAAAACGTACGAATCGAGTGTAATTTTTTTGTGCAGAAATTGTTTTCAAGAAGCATAACAAGACAAGTTATCGTCGAATCAACCATATCTATTTTGGTAATTTGTAATGGTCACGTTGCACCAACGAGTCCATATGGGCCTTATACACGACATAAGGTGGAATTAGTTTTCCTAAAGCTAGATTTTGTAAAATTTTAACATTTTATGGGTATCTTACTTCTTTCTCTTTTAAATACACGCTTTTTGGAACTAATTTATTTAAATAGCATGTGCCTAATATTGATCAGTAGTCGTAGTTAAGCTGCAGCCGATAAATGTTACGAAAGTAACTGAGTTTTTTTTTTCTAAAAAGCCTAAAAAAAAAATACAGTACGGACTAAAGAACGCTATAGCCAGATCGATTGCGGAATTTCAAAAGAGTCCAGGCATGGCATACGATATCATATACACTGCTTTGCACATACTGCAAGGACAGTCATTTTATCGACGATCTTAAAGGCTACTAAGCTAACAAAAATTTGAAAGCTACCAAACGAATAGACTTTATTGACTTATTTGGAATTTCTAGGTTTAAAAGGAGCAATTAACGCTGCAACTGGTAATGGGATAAATATACTGGGAAGATACGATGAAATAAATAAGAAAATATTACCAGTTTAGACATTAAACTCCATTTGGCATTTGATACTCGGAGACGGTTACCGACTTAAATTCAAAAGGCTTTTAACTTTTTCATTTACGCACAATAACACTAAAAAACTTTCAAAATAAATAATATTTAATGTAATCTGATTCAAACTAACCTGGAGATCTGGAGCTGAGCTCGGCTGTGCCAGATCGCAAGCTGATATCCAAGGATTTATGCGCGTTAACGAACTGCTGCTCTCGAAAACAGGACTTTTGCTGCCAATTGAATGAAAATCTAAATTTTGACCGTCTCCGTCGATATCGGTCTCAGCTTCGCTGTCACTTATTAACTTATTTATTGTGATATCGCCTGCCGAACTGGAGATATCACGATCACTGATTGCACTTTTCACTGCGCGGATATCGCTACGGTAATCCTCTTCGTTGATGTAACCAATTTTGCCCAAATTCAAATGTTTAAAATGCAAACGCAAATTTGGCAAATCACCGCCTTCAGAGTCCTCCGAGATGAGTTCCTCTTCGGTGATCACGTCGTCTTCGTCGTCTTCAAAAATCAAGTCCGAATTAGAAACGGGATATTGAAAAGACGACGTAGACGTTGAATCCGACAGTAAAGACGAAATCAGATGAAGTTTTGCCTCTTCTTTGCCACCTCCTCCGCCACCACCTTCGTCACCTTGCAGTGTCCTACGTTTCCTAGCTTTTGTTTCCTTTGAAGTTCTGCTCTTTGGCAACGGCACTGGCGGTGACGTGTACGAAAATATTTCCGACACTTTTCGTCGTGGTTCGATGTGTTTCCACAGCTGGCTTTTCAGCGGGGAGTAGTACTGAGTATAGTCGTATGAGGAATGGTAATTGTTTGACGATGACGATAAGGATGATAATGATGATGACGCGGAAGACGATGTACTTCCTGTCAGAAATGACGGAAATAAAAACGAGGAAGAAGACGACGGTGACGACGACGACGAAGACGATGAAGTGGATGATGATATTTTCTGTTGACTGGTGCTGCCACGCCGAGCCCCCGAAATAAACGCAAGCGCCATCACGACCAGCCCGGGTCCTGGCCGCATATTGACCTCGGGTTCGGCGGTGCTAGCATGGTGCAGGCCCGCTTGAGACGCGCTTGCGACTCCAATTCAATTTTGGATATGATGGGCTCATGGCCCCATCATCATCGTTTAGATGTTTTGTATAGCACAGTATGTTTATGTTTGGAATGCTATCCGCCGTCGTGATGGTCGCGAGCAATTGACTCACACCGATTCTAGTGATAATATTTTAATGACTTTAGCTTGAGGCCACGATTCCGACAGAGATGCTTTGTTTGCGATTAGAAGGACAACGAACCGATGACGAAAGGAACACGAAGGCGAATATAAACACCCGAACTGAACACACTTATTTTTTATCGATTTTAAAACATATTATATAATTAATAATATAATAAAAAAACCGCATTCACACTTATTGATTCATTCGCTAAGAACTTTGGGCGTAATCGTGTCTTCGTTTGCTGATATTTTGAGTGTTGTTTCCTTTAACTGTCGATGCGGCTTTGATTTATTCATAGTCCTGCAAATAAAGAGACAGAAGTATGTATACTATTAATATGAGAAATAAAGACGAATAGAAAACTTATATCTTAAACTATAAACAAAAAAATATTAAAAAACTTAAATAAACTAGTTTCGATACAGTCTCTTTGGTAGTCCCCATGCTTGCAGCATAATTTGGAGAAGTGTAATTGAATTGAAAACATAGAAAAACAATGATCATATAATGAACAGATAATTGATTGGTATTTATTTTGAAAGTGCCTCAACCCGTAGAAATACAAATTCCCAAATCTAATAATTTCTCCGCTTTGTTGTAGAAATGATTTTAGCGAAAGATTTGAAGTTAAGTTTCTTAAGCTCTGCCGTATCCATACCGATGAACCTTTTTTTGGTTTACTTTTTAAGGCTTCAAATTACATCCAAAATCAAGAAAATTTGTTTTTGTGGTACCTTATCTTTTTCTGGGTTCGGTTTTTTGAACCCACTCCGATTCACCTATTATTACCAATCAGCAGTGTAAATAGCTGTCTGTTGGTTTGCAGAATCTAATAGCTATTATTAAGGACACCAATGGGGGTGCACAATGGTAAGATGTTGGATGATTGCACAAAGTCAAAGTGGTGTGCTTAATGTTTGCATACCTTCGACTCAAAGAAAATTCCATTGCAAAGTATGCCATGAAATTTAATTCACTCACCAAGTCTGGCAGAAAAGTGTAGAGGAATAATTCAGTCACCTTGCAAGGCTCCGTACAGGTAGGCGTTGATGACGCCTTATGCTCCCAATAAGGGTGAATAGACCTTTGTAGTTCAGTAAATAAATTAGTTTGTCAATATGGAATTGCATAACCATCTTCGATTATTTTCTGACATTGTTGTGTTCAATTTTTAATTTATTTAAAAAAAGCTTTCAGTTGCTCGGAAGCGTTAAATTAAAAAACATGCGTATGTATAAATAAAAATATTTATCAAACTAAAGAAATAAATATGTAAATGATGAAATAAATTCTTCTTTTTCTATTAATTTCTAATGTCTACTAAACACAATTCGGATTTGCTCTTTAGATAAAGGTACTCTCATACTGTGAGCCG